>JAVTVY010053303.1:0-27728 GCA_036873755.1 Hanleya hanleyi
AGATGGCAGAGAAGGCAATATATTGTCTAATTAGCACTTTGATAATCTCATCTAAATTGCATAGATTCGCACTTCACGGAGAGTTAATATATTGTCTATTTAGCGTAGATTCGCAAATGTGTTTACCTCGTGGAGATGGCAGAGAAGACAATATATTGTCTAATTAGCACTTTGATAGTCTCATCTAAATTGCAAAGATTCGCACTTCATGGAGAGTTAATATATTGTCAATTTAGCGTAGATTCGCAATTCTGTTTTGTCATTCACTTTATTGTCACATAAGGGAGAGTTAATATATTGTCTATTTAGCGTAGATTCTCAAATGTGTTTACCTCGTCGAGATGGCAGAGAAGGCAATATATTGTCTAATTAGCACTTTGATAATCTCATCTAAATTGCATAGATTCGCACTTCACGGAGAGTTAATATATTGTCAATTTAGCGTAGATTCGCAATTCTGTTTTACCTCGTCGAGAGGCAGAGAAGACAATATATTGTCTAATTAGCACTTTGATAATCTCATCTAAATTGCATAGATTCGCACTTCATGGAAAGTTAATATATTGCATATTTAGCGTAGATTCGCAATTCTGTTTTACCTCGACGAGATTGCAGAGAAGACAATATATTGTCTAATTAGCACTTTGATGATCTCATCTAAATTGCATAGATTCGCACTTCAGGGAAAGTTAATATATTGTATATTTAGCGTAGATTCGCAAATCGGTTTTACCTCGTCGAGATTGCAGAGAAGACAATATATTGTCTAAATAGCACTTTGATAATCTCATCTAAATTGCATAGATTCGCACTTCATGGAAAGTTAATATATTGTCTATTTAGCGCAGATTCGCAAATGTGTTTTAACTTCGGCGAAATTTCACAGAAGACAATATATTGTCTAATTAGCACTTTGATAATCTCATCTAAATTGCATAGATTCGCACTGCATGGTAAGGTAATATATCGTCTACTTAGCGTAGATTCGCAAATCGATTTGTCATTCACTTTATTGTCACATCAGGGAGAGTTAATATATTGTCTATTTAGCGTAGATTCGCAAATGTGTTTACCTCGTCGAGATGGCAGAGAAGACAATATATTGTCTAATTAGCACTATCTCATCTAAATTGCATAGATTCGCACTTCAGGGAAAGTTAATATATTGTATATTTAGCGTAGATTCGAAAATCTGTTTTACCTCGTCGAGATAGCAGAGAAGACAATATATTGTCTAATTAGCACTTTGATAATCTCATCTAAATTGCATAGATTCGCACTTCATGGAAAGTTAATATATTGTCTATTTAGCGTAGATTCGCAATTCTGTTTTACCTCGTCGAGAGGCAGAGAAGACAATATATTGTCTGATTAACACTTTGATAATCTCATCTATATTGCATAGATTCGCACTTCATGGAGAGTTAATATATTGTCAATTTAGCGTAGATTCGCAATTCTGTTTTACCTCGTCGAGATAGCAGAGAAGACAATATCTTGTCTAAATTTTATTCGTACACATATTTTGTTGAATAGGAAGCAATATATTGTCTAATTAGAGCATTGATAATGTGATGTAAATTGCAAATATCCGCAATTGAAGAAGACTTAATATACTTTCTATTTAACATATATTCACAAAGCGGTTTAACCCTATCGATCATGCTTCATTCTCTACTGTTGAACCCAGAAATGATATGTTGTTAATATAACAATAATACATGTATTATCTATGCAGCAGTAAATCCTTAACAAGTAAATTGAATGTGGATATCCCTTGTTTGTTGAACCTAGAAATGCCATATTGTTACAATCACTATAAAACCATTAAGTGAACAATTCTTGTGAGAACCAAATGGCATTCGACACTAGGGATTGCGTCAAAATGATAAAAGGTCGACAATAATTTGATGATATTCCGTGCAGATTTTAGCAACTATCTCCCTAAAAAAAAGGACTATATAGTCATCTGTGAGTCCATCCAAGGGGTGGTTTTAAAATTTGCAGTGCTATCGCGAAAGGCGGCGAATGTCCTCTCGGACTTACAGAAATGATAATGACAATGTCGCTCATGACAATGCTTCAGCTTTGATTGTTGA
This sequence comes from Hanleya hanleyi, assembly GCA_036873755.1. Taxonomy (NCBI): domain Eukaryota; kingdom Metazoa; phylum Mollusca; class Polyplacophora; order Lepidopleurida; family Hanleyidae; genus Hanleya; species Hanleya hanleyi. The sequence continues at coordinate 2,100 of JAVTVY010053303.1, forward strand.
ACCTAGAAATGGCATATTGTTACCATGAAAACAATTCGAAGAAAGGGCGTTAATCACGAAAGCTGAAAACCTGGACTCTCTCTGGTATATTGTTTAACGATAATCTTTGCTCCATGCTACATGTAATGCTACATTATTATCTTCGAAATGAATATATCATGTCATAAGTACATGTAATTTGGATCACCTTCTTCCACAAAAATGATATTAGATACCTGTGCATTGCGTTTACGTGATAAAATGATATAATTATATCTTGTACGATTTATCACACATCATTCGCACTGACATTTTCTTCCTCCGGTAGTGGCGCTATAGTCATGTCTTTGTCTCTTCAATGGATGGTATTGGGTCTATCGAACTTGGGAACACAAGAAGCTGCTTCACCGAAGAATCAGAACGGCCATATGTCGTTAATACATGTAATAAGCCAGTAATTAAAATTGTTGTTATGAAACACTCTTGTCGATTAACAGCGATACATACACAAATATTGTGTACGGGATACAAAAGTTGTTATCCATAAAATAGCCTTTTATTATATGTGGTATCAGGTCGTTTGGTCACGCGATATTCCGGCAAGCTACATTTCGGTAAGCGACATTTCGTCACGCGACTTTGACATGTGAAAATGTCGCGTGCCACAATGTCGTACTCTTCACTTTGTGCCGAAATGTTGCATGCCGAAATCTCGTATATGCCGAGATGTCGCGTGCCGAAATGTCGCGGATTTGTTATATATTCGACTTTTTACTGGAAATATATGTGTCACTTGAGGGGAGATTTGGAGTGTTTGATTCATACTTTTACTTCATTACCAGAAACTGAAATAGAATATGTTGTATCTTCTATCGACAATGTACAAATAAAGTTAAAACCTGGCATGGAGATATCCAAACCATAGTTTATTGGGTCTACACTCATATAATTTGGGTTTCGATAGAAAAAACTCGGTAAAACAAAAGCCCGCTGCAACTGATATTTTCGATCATAGTCACATATGCTTTATTTCTTGTCCATAGACGCATTTCTGTGTTTGATGCATGATATACCGGAGAGAAAAGGTAAATCTGTATCGGTGATTCTGCGGACGTTATATTTAAACTGGCCAAGCCATTGAAATGACTTTTCGGTACATTGAGTGTTGACTTCGTGTGTTTTGACGATTTTTTCTAACTTGGGAGTGAAATCTTTCTGTTTATGGACGGCTTCGCAGAAAGTGATCAGAGCGGATATGCCTGTTATGCCTCCGTTCGCCAAATCTGGTAACATCACTCGTTTGGGAACGATGATAAGCATAAGTATGTATCAATCTCAGTAAAGTCAGATATAATATCTCGGAATACATGTATTATATCTAAATTCAGCCCTATATAAATCCCGTGCGAGTTGAAACTACTATTGTTAGCCTATCAGATGGATAGCTGGTTGTAACTATTTCAAAATCACGCCCACAGTAATTACACGCGGTAGCTCGTGATCTAATATATAAACATTATCCCGAAACAGTTTCCAAATAAGGCATCATTTCCCGGCAGGGTCCGTAAACATGAAAGAGTTTACTCCCGCAGAAAAACGTGCCTTTGTTAGGGGTAGAAAATATCAAAAGATTGTGCCGTGCGAATATGTTAATCTCATTGGAGTAAACGTCAATTATTGTCAGAGCGAAAAGGTTGAAATGGTCGTGATTGTCTGATTTTGGGATCTTACATTGAACACTTTCATCACCCCAATCTGTGTCTCCTCCCGATTTATACCTCCATAATTAGGTTAAAGTCAGCATCAAGAATAATTAGCTTTATTATACAGAATCTAGATGAATGGTTGATACATGCGATTCAACTGGCTGATTTTGGTGAGCTATGTAGCATAATTAGAATACTAAAAACAAACTTGTTTTCTTAACTTCAATTTTTGTTCATCGTTAGTCATAGTTACACGCAATATATTGCATAGTATGTGTGTATCTTCCTATTTCTGTCCTCTTAGTGCCCAATATACTGATAATTCCTGTGTAACACCAGTGACATGATTGAAGACAAGTGTTAGGAAAAGTTTATTATTCGGAATGTCTGCATTTATTGTACGCATTATAAAGAGTTTTGTCAATGGAGACTCTGTTGAAATCAAATTCTGTAGTCATTGGTGATCTTGATTTTCAGATATTTCACCAAGTGAAAATGTGCCTTTCCGTGAGAATGACCCCACAGTGCTATTTAGACAATATATTGTGAAGCCGGCGTGTGAAATTGAAGCTGCGAATCTAAAAACAGATTTGCGAATCTACGCTAAATATACAATATATTATTCACTTTCCCCACAGTGCTATTTAGACAATATATTGTGAAGCCGGCGTGTGAAATTGAATCTGCGAATCTACGCTAAATAGACAATATATTAAGTATGCAGGAGGTGCGAATCAATGCAATTTAGATGCGATTATCAAAGTGCTAATTAGACAATATATTGTCTTCTCTGCAATCTCGACGAGGTAAAACAGATTTGCGAATCTACGCTAAATATACAATATATTAACTTTCCCCGAAGTGCGAATCTATGCAATTTAGATGAGATTATCAAAGTGCTAATTAGACAATATATTGTCTTCTCTGCAATCTCGACGAGGTAAAGCAGATTTGCGAATCTATGCTAAATAGACAATATATTAACTCTCCCTGAAGTGCGAATCTATGCAATTTAGATGAGATTATCAAAGTGCTAATTAGACAATATATTGTTTCTTTCTGGGGAACAAGAGCTCCAAGTCCCAGCATCGCACATATGTATATAGTCTACATTTTATGCAAATCATTCGTGTATTTCGAAAAGGAAAACGCCGACATTCTCGGTATGAGCACACTGAGAAGAATGGAATGTGCTCGCGTGAAGCTTTCTCGCGATGACAGGTTAAGGAAAGAGATATTCAGCGTTTTACGTCATGTTACATTGTACGTCGCAGGTTATGTTGACTTTGGTCCATGGAAGATGAGCGTTATCCGCTTTAATAAGTATCGGCGACCTCAGTGGGGTATAACTTGTCATTGGCGTTACGGACAAGTCGAACGATATTCTCACTCACCCGAATCAGTCGGTGTACCTCCATTCGCAACTTCTCGGGGATCTCCGGTTTGAGATGTCCCCTTCGTAGATTTCTGCTCGGGAGTTCCGAATGGGTGTACCTCGTGTGAAGGAGGATACTCGAACAGTGTTGATCATTCCGTCAGCAAGTTTACTCTGCTGCATAATCTGGTAGTGGGATGAATTCTCATTCAATATTTACGTTCAGTTGTAGTCTCCATGGTTGAATCGATGCAGGGGGCATATTGCGGTCGGTGGATTTGTTCGGGGAGAAACAGAATATATTGTATAATTAGCATCTCGTTCTAAATAGCAAAGTATCCTAGAAAATATCTGCAAATTAGCAGCTTTGCTAATTAGATTCTAAATAGATGCGAGAGAATATAAGCCAATCGCGCACCTTAATGCATATCTCCGGAATGACGAAAAATGAAAGCTGTCCCTCCGCGACTTTTTAGTTCATCATATTGGAGTCTATTTGCACAACCGCCTGAGTAGAGTATCATGGGCGAATCCAAGATGGCGGCTACGTGAAGTATCAGAAAGATGATTTCGTCATTTTCTTCAAAATTCCTGCTTTTCGTCGAGGAAAATTGTTTAAAATATATTTTATTTCACATCAGACTTTTATTCGCTAGTTATCATGTAGTTTTTTGCAAAGAAAACACATCAATAAAAAATTCGAAAAATCTGACCGAAAAATCGACCAAAAAATGACGTCACTGTAACGGATTTTTCTACATTGAGCTTGACCCAAGGGTATAGTGTGATAAGGTTCAGCTCAAAGGATAAGAAACATTTTTATGGGGGCAGACATATTTACGGGGGCAGGACTGCCCTCATTTAAATATGTATTTGGGAACTAAAGAAGCTAAGAGCAACTTAAGATGAGAAGAGTTGTCTCTTCTATTTTCCTATAAAATCGATAAACCACAGTCATTTGAGCGGATGTATATGATGAAATAAAAAAGATTACGTTATTAATGTAAACCAATTAACCTTGGGGAGGGGTCTCTTGGTTAAGTTTTCTGTTTAAATCGGGAACAAACGATTGAACTCAATTGAACTCAATAATTGAACATTTTTCCATGTTTCTTTTTTTAAATTTTTTTTTATGTTATTCTCTGAACAATTTGAGTGAAATTTCTCTCATGCAATTGAGTGTGATAATTTCAGTAAAGTTGAGTGAGTTTCATTTATGTTCACTTAACTTGAGTGAGTTCTCAACTCAATCTTGGGTGAAATTTGAGTCAATGTGAATCAAAGTTGATTGAATTTCACTCAGCTTGAGCAGGATGAATTTTCATTCTTACTTGAGTGAACATTACACTCAAGTTTTTAGAGAGCAGTTCATTGAAGCACAATACTGAGTAGCGTTCCTATTTCTTATAACAATGTACCGGACCAACACTGTAAACAATAACAACACACAGTTTTCCATAAATATCAAATGTGTTTTCAATAACCAAGTCAAGCTGCTACAGAAAATAGTAACATGGATCTGAAACTGATTCTATGACTAAACACAGTAACAAATATTATGTTCCTTTGTTGAAATTTTATTTTAGACCACCTGTTCGATCCAAAACGGAGGATTTTGACACTTAAATAAAGAAAACACACGATTCTGCACATGCTTGAACCTTATGTAAAAATTAACTAACCATCTCTGAATTAATTATGTTTACACAAATTCCGTGAAAAGTAGTGAAGAACGGAAAATTATATACACAGTATATAGTTGTGTGGAAACTAGAGAGGTAATTGCCAAAAACATTATATAACGCCTGATATTCAGCTCATGCCAAACAACTTTAGAATTAAAAAAAATGAATATGGATGTGATTAATCACTAAGAAGAAGATCCCACAACACGACTACAGTAATGTTATTTAGAGTAATGAAATTCAGAATTTGCTGCACTGATCACATTTGGGTCATTTGTACCTATTTGGATGAAATGCAGTACAAAAGAATCATGCGTAAATACAAAATGGCGACCATGAATGCTCACTTAAATTAGATAGTTCATCACACTCTTCTACTTCACCTGAAGTGAATTAATTATTGTATTGCATTTAAAATCCTATGAACTCCAGCGTGGGTTTGTTAATTCTTGGCTCATGTTATAACCAGTGACCGACCGACTGATTGAACTAGCATTGGAATTTTTGAGAATATAGGGGTGGTCTATTTCGGAAAGGCAAGCGATTTGACCAGCTTCAGAAATTTCAGGAAATGAGCATGTAACGCATGCAATAGGAAAATCAACGATCTGATATGCTGATTTAACTATTGGATCACTATACCAATAGGATTCAAACGTATGGGAATCGTACAGATGTAAAGGGATATATTGTATTTCAGGCAGTGTACATCACAGCCCCAGCTCCTTTTATACTTCTAACTATACTGTTGATACGAGGTGCCACGTTACCAGGGTCTGTTGATGGTGTGTTGTACTACCTCACTCCGGACTGGAATCGACTAGCATCACTGCAGGTATGGGATATGCCACATTCTAACTTTGAGACATATTTCATGTAGCCGCCTCATGTAGCCGCCTTATATAGCTACTGATGCTACCCAAAATTCATCAGGTACTAATCTACATAATACAATTTTATATTTTCAGGTTTTGGGTAGAAGCATTTCTATATGGTTTCCACAGCTTAGGCAACTGGCTGGGGTGCCATCCTAACTCTGGGCAGTTACAATAACTTCCACGATGCACACTTTCGGGTAAGAAACGCTCATGGTCCATCCACCAGGAAACGGCAGATACGTGTATTGCTTGACCTAATGAAGATCATGCACGACCATGGACCACGACCCCCTTAAAACGCAAAGAGTTGTGAAAACAATATTAGGAATGTGTCGTTGGTGACGAACAATATGCAAATTACAAGCGTCTAGTCCGTCATTCATAATTCAACCGTCGTCCATTAAAGAATATCCGCGTCCATAACCCAAAGACCTATTCCATATTCCATATAACAGCTTTAGCACCAAATTCGAAAGGACAATTATAAACATAGGCTAGTTTCCTGCAAGAGAGAAGCGGTCAACAGTTTTCAATGATGCCGACAAGACCTCATGATGTTCCAAAATTATAAAATCCGTATCGTTGTAAAGTCGTCATCTGTAAAGTCGTCATCTAGAGAATGATGTATCTCAGTCACGCTTTGATTGTGACTGTTCATATGAACACCATGTGGATCTTGAAATACATGGGTTCATACGGCCCCTAGCCCCGGGTTAAGCGGGATTAGACACAAGTTACGAAACGTAACGCCATAGATCTTGCACGCTACGCTCGTATTTTGCTATCAGCATGCGATATGTATCGCAAAATTTGAGAAACTTTGATAGGCAAAGTGTAATATGCAACCACTACATATTCTTGCATAGATATTCTTGGATTTCACATGGTTTCGCTGCGATGTTGCGAGGCTTGATTACATCACAATGTCGCTCAGCAAACTGGCGTCTTCATCATGTATAAAATCATTGGATACTACGAATGGTAGCATGTATCTGGCTAATATGATTGGCTTATCATACTTATAAGTTTACAAACCAAACCCAGGATGTTAAAAGGATTAATTTACCTTACAAAATGGTTCTATTGTCTCACGCGAGTTATTCTTTTTCTGGAATGACCGGCCTTGCAACGGAATTTGTATGTGCTCAGGTGTTCATGGTCAGATCAACCGGTTAGTAAGTTGGTTATCAACCGGATAATCTGACTCGGAACACCCACGTCCGTGCAAATTACTGTACCTGCTTCAAGAGAAACACACGCATAGAATATCCAGTACATTTATTAATGTTATAACATTATTAAGCTATGAGGGAACTAGTGTAACATGAGCCACTCCTTTGACTCGTGTTCCTCTACGATACTATGATTGCCAAACGTGTTTAAAAATGGCAAATACACAAGCCACTTTCATGATGGAATGAGTGATTTGCATATTACCGATCCCGTTGGAGTGGTGAGTGAAAACAGGAGTTGTCTCCCATATCCCTAGTCCATCTGCATCAGTTTTCTCTCGCTTCATAGGAAGAATATCTTCAAACTTCCAATTCAGTGATATTTAATGACCCGTGCGACATTAATTTTAAAATGAACAGTTTTGATGAGGAATTGTCTCATTATTTTTGGACACTACGATATGTATCAGGTATTTGGGTTTTTTTCAGATTTTGATATGCTGAAAATCATTATCTTACCTTGTAAAGATACTTTTCGTAAAAAGTTAGATTGTGTGTACTGGTAAGCTACATATTACGGAGCCGTAAAAGGGACATGGAAATTATTTTTTTCAACCCCTGAAAAAAATTTTCTTCTTCTTATTAAGTCGTTATAACGACTTTAAAAAAAAAAAAAAAAATGGGGGCTGAAATTTTTTTTCTTCTTATTAAGTCGTTATAACGACTTTAAAAAAAAAAAAAAAAAAAAAAATGGGGGCTGAAATTTTTTTTTTTTTCTTATTAAGTCGTTATAACGACTTAATAAAAAAAAAAGAAAAAAAATAGGGGCTATTTTTTTTTTTTTTTTTTTTTTTTTTATTATGTCGTTATAACGACTTAATTGACCAATGAAATTGCAGCATTAAGTCGTTATAACGACTTATTAAGTCGTTATAACGACTTAATTGACAATGAAATTCCGTCTTACTTCTGCAGCTTTTATTTTGTTAACTGACAACTCCCCGGTGAAACAGCGTTTAGATATGCAGTATGAAGTCTGATAATGCCATTGAAGTAATAAACTTTGGATAAATTGGAGAGATATGTAGGCTATAGAGGTGGGAAAAGTTGACGGCGTCTGCCGACTAAAAGGCAACCCTATGACTCTATGCCCAAACCTGCCAATTCACATGGCTTCTCTGTGTTGGTCCGATAATATTGCCAAAATTGTTTTGCTCGCCACCCTCCATTACAGATAATTGAGGAGCTTGTAGCGTTGGCTCGAGCGGTATGGCGGCTCACTTCAAAGAATTAAAAATGGGTCAGACATGCTGATAATTGTATAGGTAGCTGTAGTCCACTCCTAAACAGCCAAGCGACAAAATGTGAAATGCAGACGGATTTTACTAACACCTATTCAGGCACGGCGGAGCCGGGGGAGAGGGGTGGGATGGGTTGAGGGGCTAAACACTGGATTATAGTTTTGATGATTTTTCGCAGAGAATAACACATGTGATACAAGTGCCGTAATCCTACTATCATAATGCACCACAACACAGCGTTTGCATGCGTGAATTCGACACTTTCTGGGAGAGCCGTTCATAGATTGAACAAGACTGAACTTATGGAGTTTTACATCCAGTTATGAAAAATGGAGAGACCCATGCAATCAAAAACATGAGAGTGGGAACTGAGCTCCAGATCGAGCAACGGTTTAATGTTCATTCAAAACAAACAGAAAATATACCGTCAAAATGCACCAAAACAAAATAAATCGAACATAATGTATGTTGATTAACTTTCACTTTTGTTTCGCATAAGCACGCATCGACACTGAAAAGTATCAGACCGTATGCCCCCATTTGACATTCTGGTAAAACACATACAAATCAAGACTAACACTTCACACGTGGAGCGCTCGTAGCCATAATGTTTTCATATTCAACATCGAAATATAGTACGCTCACAAACCACATAAATAGATGTCTGTTTAATATATCAATAGATACTCTGATTACATAATCCACATTCGTTTATTTTACATATAATTTCAAGATATTATTTCTACGTGAAATTCCAGGGTTCGCTGATCTCTCTCTCATTTTTTTTTACAGGTCTAATGGGGGGGGGGCCCTGACCCCCACCCCCCGTAGATCTGCCCTTGATAGTGCCTATCTAAACGCTGTTTCACCGGGGAGTTGTCAGTTAACAAAATAAAAGCTGCAGAAGTAAGACGGAATTTCATTGGTCAATTAAGTCGTTATAACGACTTAATAAGTCGTTATAACGAAAAAAATAGCCCTATTTTTTATTTTTAATTAAGTCGTTATAACGACTTAATAAGAAAAAGAAAAAATTTCAGCCCCCATTTTTTTTTTTTTATTAAGTCGTTATAACGACTTAATAAGAAGAAAAAAAAAATTTCAGCCCCCATTTTTTTTTTTTTTTTTTTTTTTAAGTCGTTATAACGACTTAATAAGAAGAAGAAAAAAAATTTCAGGGGTTGAAAAAAATAATTTCCATGTCCCTTTTACGGCTCCGTAACATATAATTAAGCTTACAAATGTTTATAATCGAGAGTTTATTTAAATATCAACAGTAATGTTCCAAGACCTTATATGTCTGAATTTTCAGCTTGATTAATTAAAAATATTGACAAAGAGAAAATGCATATACGGGTTTAATGTGACCACCGTGTTTTTACACCAATAGATCTAAACGCTAATCACGGGATGATTAGTGCATTCATTCACCTACATGACAGGTTATCAATTATTCTGAAATCTAGCTGTATCGCTTATGTAACAACATTGTCAACGTTCAGGAATGTGGCGCAAGGCGTCAAGTCCTATATGTGACCAGATACGCCAAATTGAAGCTTGCTGTTCCCGGTCCAGGGACCTCGCGTGGGCAATTAAATCGATGTCGTGTTACATGAGGGAGGGTACAGCGAAATAGAACTGTATTACGATCCCTATCTGCCATTTGATTGTCATGGGATAAAACTTCATCAGGTTTCATGATTATTCTTTTCTAATATAACTCTACTCTCAAAGTTGAAACACCTTTACACATGTCAATCCTGTTGCAAGGCGGGTGAATCAAGAAAAATAATTCCTCGTGTGAGAGACAGAGCCATTGTGTGAGTCAGTTACCGCCTTCGAGGTCAGCGTCCAAGCCGAATAAACACTCAGCCCGTGCGTTGATCACCTGGGCCGCTTCGCAACCTCAATGCACAACTCACACGAACTCGATTATTCATTCAGCTTGAACGCTAACCTTTACCTATCTGGTGGTACGAGCTTTTGGGGATCTTTCCAGCCCTGGATTCCCTTTCGGTCCCTCTTGTTATTTTTTTTACCCCTTGAGTTAGGGAGCTGAAACTTACGACACAATATCCTTGGGTCAAGTTCTCCCATAAAATGTAAAAAATTCCAAGACGCCCGCTTTGAAGACGTCACAGTGACGTCATTTTCAAAGAAGGCATTTTTTGGTCGATGTTTCGGTCAGATTTTTCGAATATTTGATTGATGTAATTTCTCCAAAAAAAAAAAAATTAATAAATATTAATCTGATGTGAAATTAAATTACATACATGGATCTCTCATTCAGGCGATTCTTTTGTACTCCGAGTGTCAAGGACATTTCCCACCCCATTTAGTTTTCGGGACGAAAATTGGACAAAAATTATTTTATTTCACATCAGACTAACATTCACTAATTTATCATACAGCTTTGCGGAGAAATTACCTAAATAAAAAATTCGAAAATTTTGACCGAAAAATCTACCAAAAAAATGCTTTTTTGACAACGACGTCACTGTGACATCATCAAAGTGGCCATCTTGGATTATTGCTTTTTACATTTTCTGGTAGAGCTTGACCCAAGAGCATGGTGTGGTAAGTTTCATCCCTCTAGCTCAAGGGGTAAGAAAAATATTCAGGGGTCTGAACAGGTCCCAAAAAGCCCAGGCCAGATAGGGTTAATGTAGACTTATGTATATTTGCTTCGCGCGCATGCTTATATTATAAATTTCAATGCTAAAATATCGTTTCTTTATTAATATCTAACGTTTTCATTTGAGTAAAATGGCAGAATATCAAATTAAAACAATATCTTTTGACACAAATAATTATAATAAATACACGACAGACTGAACGTATGAGGCGTTACTCCTATTCCCGGGCATGCAGCTCACATGCGACACCCAAACAGAGGGAAAGGCGGATATCCTACATACCTTTATGTCTGTTAAAATTATCGAATTGAACACAGAAATCAGAATCAAATTAAACAAGCCGACTTTAAGCCCGTTATCGTCTCTATCTTGGAAATGTATGAATACTATGGTTGGATAAAACCCTTGAGCTCCGTACTGTCCTGTATACCGGTACAGGGGTCATATTGATAAGACTGGGATTATATTGTAGACCTAAGTCTATGCTTTGCTGTCTGCCACGGAACAGTCCTTCATAACAGACTCGATATTTTCCATTAAGGTGGAGGAATGGTTATTATTGTCTCGCATGCTATTTAGCAGATCTGCTACTTCGCAAATAATTTCTGAAACCAGTGATGTTTAGAAAGGGGTGTGCTACTTTGAAGATAATTTATAGGATTACTGTTAGTTAGCACTTTGACTTGCCTGTTCCCAAAGGACATATATTGTATAATTAGCACAAATGCTAAATGTTGAATATTTCTTTCTATATTGCAGCCAGAAGAAATATTCAATATTTATGATAACTCGCAAACGCAAATTGTCGGACTGCCTCTCCCGAAAGAAAATATATTGTATAATTAGCACAAATGCTAAATATTGAATATTTCTTCTAAATTGCAGCCACGATAAATATTGAATATTTCTTCTAAATCGCGGCTCCAAATTGTCCGATTGCCTCTCCTTAAAGAAAATATGTTGTATAATTAGCACAAATGCTACATATTTTCAATCTTGCATGGACTGGTGAATAAGGAGGTTTAAGGCAGTCCTACATCTTATTTGCTGGTCTGTGCAACTCCTCTGACAATAACAGGGATTATTCTATGGTTCTTCCTGATTAAACAACGCGCATAATTTCGAAAGAAACAAAACGCCAAAAACAACATCTTCCTTTGGTACTTGATTGCAACAATCAAATTATATTCTAATTAGATGATATTATAAAGGTGCTAAATATTGAATACATTGTCCTTTCTCCGACACGGTGTTACAGATATTTAACTGCGAATCTCTTCTATTTAGTATAGATTATAAAAGTGCTAAATATTGAATATATTGTCTTTCCCAGACGCCAGTTACATATTTAAGTGCGAATCTTTTCTAATTATACGATATTATAAAGGTGCTAAATATTGAGTATATTGTCTTTTCCCATACTCCAGATAGATATTTAACTGCGAATCTCTAGAAAATATTCAATATATTGTCTGTTCTCAAACGTCACCTACATATTTAAATGCGAATATATTCTAATTAGATGATATTATAAAGGTGCTAAATATTGAATATATTGTCCTTTCTCCGACACGGTGTTACAGATATTTTAATGCGAATCTCTTCTAATTAGATTAAATCATAAAAGTGCTAAATATGGAATATATTGTCGTTTCTCCGAAAAGGCTCTTGTTGAAATTTAACTGCGAATCTATTCTATTTAGTATAGATTATAAAAGTGCTAAATATTTAATATATTATCTTTTCCCAGACGCCAGCTACATATGTAAGTGCGAATCTTTTCTAATCAGATGATATTATAAAGGTGCTAAATATTGAATATATTGTCTTTCTCGGACGCCAGCTAGATATTTAACTGCGAATCTCTTCTAATCAGATGATATCATCAAAGTGCTAAATATTCAATATATTTTCTGTTCTCAGACGTCAGCTACATATTTATGTGCAAATCTATTCTAATTAGATAATATTATAAAGGTGCTAAATATTGAATATATTGTCCTTTCTCCGACATGGTGTTACAGATATTTTACTGCGAATATATTCTAATTAGACTAGATTATAAAAGTGCTAAATATTGAATATAGATGCTATTAAAGTAACCCACTTTCCTGCCTACTGTGAAGTTTAGCAAAAATATCTGCACAATATTGCCAAGTATGCTATTTAGCACCATGTTAAAGCATAGGAAATTTGAAAAGTATCTAAAAAAGCCAATCCTGCACCTAACTCATATTTACTTCCCTATTTCAAATATCGTAACATATCACCATTTGACTGAGGTGTAGGATTCTTCAATGGATTTATGACTTTATTGTCGGACATCTGAAGATTGGACAATCTCTGTTGTCGATACTGAGCTTACTAACTGAGCATTTATCCTGGAGACTAATACAAGTTCATTGGTCAGAGCTTGGAGTTTGATTTTGTTAGACCAGTTTGGGTACCCGGACAACTCACATTTGTTTTAGGCTGTTTCTGGTTATGTCACTGAAACCAGAATTAGTGTGATAACTAAAAAATGATTGTTGAAAGCGGTATTTGATAGTGGTATGAATGTTTATTCTAGTTAGTTTGAGTCAGTTTATGTCGGACTATGGTTTGGTTTACTTGACAGAAATCCGTCGGAAAATATATGGAATCTGCCTCAGGCGCAGTTCACGTCGCACCAGAAAGAAATTTCAAACCTGACAGAAACCTAACTCTATCTAGCTGAAGCCGGGAGTAAACGAAACAGAAATTGGACTGAAACTAAAAGATCATGGCAGGTTTCCGGGAGTTCGGAGACTTGATTTTTCGCCCAGTGTCAGAAAAAAGGGGAAAATGACAAAAATCAACCAAAGGTCCTCAGAGGTGATCTTTGCGTGTGCTAAAAGTCGTGAAACTTCGTCCGGATATACCTGTTGGATTACTGGGGTGATTTCCTCTTACCTGTACCACAACTCTATACAATCAGTATATTTGTCTTTGGAGTCATGACTTCTTGTCGGACGTCGGCATCGTTACCACCTGGCCTTTAACCCTATCTGGCCTGCGATTTTGAGAACCTGCCCAGGCCTGGGGAGGGGCTATTTCGACCCCTCCCCCACTCCCCTCATAATTATTTTTCTTATTACTTGAGCTAGGCAACTGAAACTTTCCACACTATACCCTTGTGTCAAACTCTGCGAGAAACTGTAAAAAATATCCAAGATGACAGCCTTAATAACGTCTCAGTGACGTCATTTTTCGAATTTTCTATTCATGTAATTTCTTCGAAAAATAAATGCATGATAGATTAGTAAATAATGACCCCATAAGAAATAAAATATATTTTTGCCTAATTTTCCTCCAAGAAAAGCATGAATTTTGAAAAAGAAACGACGAAAATATCACTTTTTTGATACCCCACATGGCCGCCATCTTGAATTCATTTATGAGGGTCAGCTTTCATTTCTTCGTCGTTCCGTAGAGTAGAAAATTTTGTAGGGGTGCCATAATTCCCCCCCCCCCCCTCCCCCACCCCTGCCTGGTAGGGCTAAAACAGAAAAGTTCTAAAATAGACATTTAGCACTCACTGGAGCCAGAAACATTAAATATACATTTACATACTGAAGCATGTACAAGTTTATCTGTCATCGCTGAAAGATATCCATGATGGGCAAGTAATCTTTTTCATAACCGGTGAATATTGTCCATCTCAATTGCATCTGCGTTTGTTTTCAGGCATGTTGTGTTTATAAGTATAGCCGACTTTTTAGCGGCTGTATATTGTGGCTTCGCCCTGTTCACGGTGTTAGGATATATGGCACACGAAACCGGCATTACAATGGAAGAAATACGTAATTCTGGTAAGTATATATAATCACATGTGCTGGGTATTGAGTTTGTTATCTAACCTCTTTTGAGGGTTAATTCTTCCCCCCTCCCCCACCCCATTCACATACATAGAATACAACGACGTCGCCAGTTCAGATCCACCAAAGTGAAGTTATAATACGTTTCAAAAGGAAATGGTTTGATTGGCAAAAGCATTATCAGGTTCGCCGTACAATTGCCTATAGTATTTAATAACAAAGTAACTTAGCTGGAAATGAAGTGAACTGTGGGGAATAGAAGATTACATTTCTTAATGAAAGTTGTCAGTTCCGACCCACTGTCGCCAGTTCCGATCCAGCCTCGTTGTGACATTGACCTTTGACCCAGATATATACAAATGTAATCATCCACATGATAACTTTTCCCCCAACATAAGAGTCCTAGCTGGATATTTCGTTTTCCATGTCTTCATCGCATAAGTGAACATTTGGCGTTGGGCATTGAAATGTATCCGGAGGCTTATAAGCGTATACTCAATCGAAAACAACGTTAAATCGCTGATAGTTTTATTTATTTTACCTCTGAATAGTAGATTGAAAAAAACAATGCTAATCATCACTCGAGTTACAAATGTATGTAGTGAACGTTGCATTCGCAAGACCTTTTCAGACCATGGTACGACCCAGCTTGACCATCCATGGATGGTGGCGGTTCGAAACTTACTCCGTCAATTTCTGTAAACGATGGGGCGGATAGCCTTTAGAGTGACACTCGAGTGAATAAACTTATAACAGATACGTATTATATGAGAATTATATTGAGAAACAAAACATCAAAACTTTGATCGGAAGCGTCAGCAGACAACACTGGGGGGTTTTTTTTATGACGGCGTATCATGGTATTTGTACCAAGACCGATGTACACTCTCAGAAATATTCAGGGAATAATCCTGAATAGATCAGGCTGCACATCCACAACTCAATTTAAGGGATTTTACCTGAAATTCAGGGAGAATTTCCTGAAATTCAGGTATATCATCCATGAATTAAAGCTAAATCACCTGAATTTTAGGGGATTTTACGTACCTGAATACGGAGGTCGTACCTGAATCAGGATGGTAAATTTGCCTGAATTTCAGGGAAAATCCTCTCATTCAGGGATCTTTTTTCTGAAATTCAGGAAATTATCCCTGGATTTCAGGTAAAATCTCTGAAATTGAATTGTGGATGTGCAGCCTGATCTATCCAGGGTTATTTTCTGAATATTTCTGAGGGTGTAGTCGTATGTATAGAGTGAGTCTACAAATCTATCTTCTAACAAAACCAGTGAATGCATAATATAATTCAACCACTATTGAGAGGTTCATCAACTTGTTCGAATGCACCAGATGTTTAAAGATTTTGCGTAATCTTGTTTGTGACAAGAGGCAATGTTTTGGAAAGTCGGTCGGCACTGACACTGGGTCGGAACTGGCGACGTGACCGTACCCACATGAAATCTGCATCAGGATATATTTCTAGTCTGTGTTCCCCGAGACTGGGGACCGTTTGAGCATTACCGGTATGAAAAGAGATTCTCCTGATTTCAGTCGAACTCAAAACATATCGTTTGGAAAGGACATGGATAGTCATTTTTGATATAGAAGTGTATTTGAAAGTGATACAGATTTGAAGTAAAAATATATGTTTCTAGCTGGGATAATGGGACACTGTTGACCGCCTCTGTCTTCAGGGGAAAAACAGATAGTTGTGTTTATTAGGATGCATTATGCACGAGTAAATACTCCCTAGACGAAGCTTATTCAATGGGATTTGAAGACTTGATTATATTTGGAATTAGGGCTAAGGACGCTACATGTACCACATTTGTAGGTCCTGGACTGATCTTCATAACGTATCCACACACGGCTTCCCTCTTACCTCTACCACAACTCTGGGTCATGTTCTTCTTCCTCGCCTGTATTTTCCTTATCATTGATTCACAGGTAAGCAAGCTTTCATTATAGTTTCCCGAACAGATAGCAAAATAATGGTTCAGTCCAACCCTGCAGAAACATTGGTATACAGGGACGGCGGAACAGGGGGGGTACGGGGGGCAATATTTTCAGCAAAACAACAAAAAAGGCAGAGACAGATATAAAAAAACCGATAGAATAAAGCGAAAAACCTATATCTGTATTGAATGCAAGCTTTTTCTTTCCAGTAAGTCATGGTTCGTCTATCAAATCCTAGCCATGACGGATAGCTTGTACACCACAACGAATATCAGCCAATTCAGTCGGAAATATTCGTGAGATTATGGCCTCTCCGAACATGACCATATTTGAAAGAATTCAGCGCCAGGCAATGTCTCCATCATGGTTGCTTTGAAGTTAGATATTTATATATAATCTATCCGAGAATTTTTTTTATTAAGATACGCCCTCATGTTGTTTCCTCTCGGACTTCAAAACGTTTGTCCTCCAGCTTCTCCTCTATATAAACTGGGCCTTCATCTAATTATATCGAGATCCCACGAAGGTAGCGTATTGCCCCCAAAACGCCGTCCGTTCATTGGTTGATATTTTAAACGGGCAGTTCCAGTAATAACTGTACAGCCCTAATCTGCCTACAGAGATAGTATACAAACTGCATCATGGAGGATGGCTCATTCACACTTACAAATTGACCTGTGTTCGGCTCCCCAACAAGTAGAAAACATCTGTGTTGGTGACGTGATCAAAGCTCAATGAACCTTTCTATTGAAATGATATATATTTAATATTTAAAGTATTTCTACTTCTGAACATCCTCATTTTCTTGACGGGGAATACTAAAACAATATGCTGTTGCAAGCAAAACATATGAAGTTTGTACATGCGAAGATTTCTTGTTTTAGTACTCGGAAATACGCTAGAACGCGTCTCCAGCCATCTAAGGCCCCTGCAGCTTCCGGGGCCTGGGCCGCCCCTGGACCCTCGCCTATTTCTGCTGTGATAGTGGCCCTCCATTCATCAATTGCTTCCGCCCTGCCTTGCCATGTCTTTTGTCTCTGACGTATATATTCAACCCGAGCAAGTTTATAACATACACAATTTTTTACTTGACATGACATACTATTTAACACTGTAAGTGTGGTCTGTTCTTCCCTTCCAAAATATATTCACATGCGCCACGATTGTTAGAGTCGCATTTACTAACACCTAGTATATTCTGCTCTTCAACATTGAATTTGGCTCTTGTCAAACGGAAGTGAGTTTTGAATTGTATCGTCCAGTGAACATAATCGAAACATCCAAATACTGGCTTTCATTGAAACTCCACTAATTGGATAAAGGACTGGACATTATTAATTTACCACCAATACTGAATGATCCAGAGATACGCAGCGCTTTACCAAACTATTTTAATTTCACAGAACCTCCTTGCATTTCATAAAAGTATACTGAATATTTAACCAACAAAATATTCAATTACTCTAAAGCTGTCAAGAAGTTTGACTTGATCTTATACATGTCTCTGGGGCTATAGTTGTGACTGGTAACCTTGGTATAGTGAGTGATGAGAACCTAAAAGCATTCCTGATGAAGAGACATATATATAGAGAGCCGAGAAAAATAAACCTGAAGGCGGACCAAAAGGTTGTCCTCACTGCACTGGAAGAATATGTTATTGAGTAGTCAAAGCGAGAAAAAATTGAATCTACAGTACTCGCTGGCTGGACGTCACCAAGAACAGGGTCGTTGAAACAATCCGCCATATTGACAGTAACACCCTTCCCCAAGCAAAACAAGTACTGAGAAACCTCAGTTCGCAAGAAGTTCTGGCAAACCTCCAGAGTAAATTCCTCATTGTTTGATGTCTATACTACAGTATCTATATTACAATCCCTTATCTGGACCTTATTGTCCGTCTTAGTTCATTAATAGTATCAGTGTTCAAGAAAACTGATCGCCGATATATTAATGTCAAAAGCCATAAAGCATTCTTTAGCTGTACTACATGTACATACAAGGGACATCATTCGTGGGAGTTTGGTTTGGTTATAGAGTTGCTCGAATTTCTCATTAATAATATCTATATGAAATTTGGCAATACAATATATTAACAGCATATAGGTATTCCAAGGGGTACTAATTGTGCACCCCTTTTGGCTGATCTAGATCTGTTCTCTTATGAATACGACTATATGCAGACGCTTTCAAAAACAGATAATTTCAAAGCCCGTTCTTTCTCATTCACCAAACGCTATATAGACGATCTTCTTGCTGTGTATAATCGCTATATAAATGACGCAGTGAAGCATATATATCCACCTTCACTGGATTTCGACCTTCGGCTGAATATTGAATGGCGGACTGGACGCTTGTATCAAAAAGTCTAACGAATAAGAAGTATGATGACGTAATTGTCAAAGTCATGGAATATTGGTGATACCAAAAATTGTAGTGGGTACCAATTGGAAATTGTTATATCTAAACGAATCAAATATTTCTAATAAATATGGAACACACGCATTTGAAATATCAGAGTTTTCCAAAGAGCTACCGAATAAAGATGTAGCGAAACTGTTTACAGTTAACGCTGTCTTCGATCTACATTTTCTTATATTCTTCTGAATGTTTCTTTCATGATATTTTATTTGCAAAAATGTATATTATGAAATTACGAGAAAACGTGAGAAGTAAAGATTCAAGTTTGAAGAAAGTAAAAAGAACTGCCAAAAATCACATTGCTCTGATGCGCATTTCTGCTTTGCTCAGCTTCTTCAAAGAGCATATTGCTGGTTTATCACTATAGCACAGAATATGGGGGCGATATTGTTGACATATTAATCTGTTAGCAACAACATATTGGAGAACAGTCAGGATAGTCGACTTATTAGAAACTTCTCGTTGATCTCCGGTGGCAGTTAGTCGTACCCCTTCGTAGATTTCCGCTCGGCAATTCGGAATGGTAATCGACTGACAGTATAATATCACGTTAGCAGTATTGGTTGACTATGAAACTTAAACATGATATAATATATCTGTTTAATAAAGAAAGATAGCGGGAGATAAATTTCCAACGATCGCTGTACCGATCTAGTTGAAGTAATCAGCATAACGGGAATATTTTGACATTATGGAACATTAGTTGTTGCTGGGAGTTTCTAAGTATGTGGCACGGGTTAGGAGATTTTTCAGATTAGGGGCCTGTCTCTGGTTTTTAATGAGCGTCTCATCTTTTATAAAATTTTGCGTGTTGATCCTGTCGTGCAGTATGTGAATATTTTGCAGAGTTTTGGAATAAATGTCCGCAATATGCGGATTGTATGTGGTCACGAACGCCATCCTTTTTTCGTTGAGTTCGGTTCATGGATTCTTAAAACTATAAAGTCATGCGAATTGGCTTTATTCAGCCCATCTTGGCAATTTCTTTCTGAAACCCCCTACTTGCTAAATCTTTTCTAAGTTCACTAAGTCTCTGTTCCCGTAAGTTCGGTTTTGTCACAATGGTGCAAGATTATATGGACTATGGATCTTAGTATGTCACAGATAGCTTTTGAAATGAAAATATTGTCAATTGTCAGTGGATTTATGGTACACATCGGTGGTTAGTTTATTTTCGTTCTTACTTTTCAAAATGTCGAGAAAAGGTAAACTATTACTGCTGCTTTCCAGGGTAAATTTGATGTTTGGGTGCAACGTTTGCAAAATATGGTAGACAGTTCGTTCATCACCGTTAGACTCCTGCCAAAAGAGGAAAACTCTTCAAAATATACTTTCCATACGTTTCTGAAAGCTGTATGTTCTTGTGTACCATATTCTAGATAAGCTACGGTCAGGCATGTTAACGTGGCGTGAAAAGTATCTGACGGCACATTTCATGGTAAACAGTTACGGAAATCTACTACTGATATGTTTGGTGTATGGTTTCAAGAGTATGTCTGCCAGGTTATGTATTCTAAGTGTCCGGTATGCCGAACCGGCAACAATAGGCCTGAAGTTGAGCTCTTCTGGCCGTAAAACGGTAACATATTCAGGTAATTTTGTTCAACACCTGTTTTAATGAACTTTAGGTAATCATAAAAATTACAAATTTTAAAATAAAAATCCGTAATGTACTGTTGTTCATATTTGGTTAGAAAGTGGTTATACTTTAGAGCTAAATTGTGTAGTCTGGAGAAGATTTGTTTGTCATTGTTATCTGATGGCTGATTGCAGGTATTTTATCGAGAAGCATTATCTTGATGTTGTAATAACCCGAAATCCATTATAACCACAGCGCCGCCATCATCGACTTCATTAATAATGATATTGGTATTGTTTGTTGAGCTTTGGAATGCTTTACGCCGTTGGAGATCAAGACTAGGTGTTGGGACATAATTTTTCCTACCAAGTGGTTGTTCAGCTAGATCGTCCAGAAATTGGTTTAAATGTCTGGGGTTTTTTTCATTTGGGGGTTCCCTTTGAGATTTGTTATGCAAAAATAAAAAAATGTATATCTGCGTACTATACATGACTGAGTCTTTAGAAACAATATTCTGTATTTGAATACGCATTCAGAATCGTCAAACTGAACAACAGTTAATTGAATATCTGATTAACCCTTCGTTCCACGATTTTATAACCGATTAAGCTTTATTCTAGTTTGGAAGTCTGAAAACTTTAACCAGTGGGTTGTTTGACATATATCCGGAAATTCTGGGGAAACGGAAGGCTCTGGTGACGTTGGTGGTGTGTATATGTGGATGTCTAACAGCTCTCATCTTTGTGTGTCAGGTAAAATCAGTTATCATCAATGTATCTTGCACGGTATCTATTAGCGGATGTAAAAGCTGTAAAGAGAAATATGTCTGCAAAATATAGAATTCACTCAGTCGCTGTGCATTTCTGAAACTTTCTCAGTATCTAAGTATAGTTGTTATTCAAGTACAATACATGATTGAACTTACTGAAATAAAATATTTAAACTATTTATCTTTATATTTATCAATTTTAACTAAACTCTTCGTAATAGTGAAACGAATGTAATACCAGACTAATATATTACATTTACTAAATTAATAGGGAGAAAATGACACAGGCACGAGTAGATAACAAAATAATGGTTCTCGCTCAGGCCGACATGAGCGTCCACAAAAAGGCAGCGAACAATTCTGCTGAATATTTACTGCAAGCTGCTGGAAATCGGACCGAACATCACGAAAGTGGCTTACTCGTACTGAATCTCTGTAGATATTAATTGTTCACTCTTTAGGGCGGGATGTACTACTTCCAGATCATGGACTGGTACACACCGGCTCTTGCAGCGACCATTATTGTATTTTGCGAGAGTATAGTTATAACCTGGTTATATGGTGAGTTTTAATCAGAATACTAGTGCATTGTAGCCCATGACGAACCTCTTTGACTCCGTATGTAGTAGGGGTATTAAATATATAATTTGTTGTACTTTCAGTAATGCCATCCTAGGATGTGTTCAAGGTATATGATAACTATACTGTTAGTCCTTTCTGTTTTAGCTGTGTTATGCAAGAGCCTAAGTGCTACTAAGGTCTATATCAGTAAAACAAAATCTTGAGTCTTACGTGCTACTGTGACTTAGTGGTGGTGACTGACCTTGAGCTTTCATCTTTATCTAGGTACCCGACACATGGCTTCCCAATAATGCATGCCTGAGCATTATCCATTCATTAAGAAATGAATTCCGATGATTTCTTGATTTTTGTGTCGCAGTGATCTTCATCGTGATGTCCATATCGTCAAAACTGTATCACTCATGTCTATTCTGTTTCTCATTCTCATTTTGCAATTCTGAAATAGTCCATTGATCAACCCGTTTTGGTCGCCCTATTTTCATTTCTGGCCCGTCTGGCAAATGTAGTTTTAAGTTAGTTACCAACCCTACTGCATTACACTTTCAGTTTTTTAAATCACACGGAGCTAGACAAAAGCCTTGGAAATGCCGGTCTATGAATACCGTTTTTACAGTCATTTTCCAAGAGTTTAACGTTGTAAGCAAATGTAACATTTAACTTGATTGTTCAGATGACGTCATCTTCAGGACTTTTTTCTAGAGACATTTATCATTCTATTCGAGAGTGACTTATCACATCATTTTTTTTTCTTGGAGATTCTTTCAAGCATGGTACTGTAAAATGGGACTGTATTAACTGAGGCAATGTAAATTGGTGGTTTATGCTTTGAGGCAAAGAAAACGTGCATAAAAAAACGAAATACAATATTAAACTCGATAATTTTGTTGGATTTACACTTTTTCGAGAAATAGAAAACAAAATTCTGCTAGATGTTAAATCATTATACTGCCCTTTGATGTCAATATCTGCAGGTGCTGACATATTTACTGACCATGTACGCCAAATGATGCCCAATCTACCAAGATATGTACTTATGGTGTGCAAATTTCACTGGAAATATATATTACCCGTTTTTTCTGTGGTAAGTTTGTATACATTTCACCCTATGATTCTCACGTTTATTTTATCACTGACATACTTCCACAGATAAATAAGAGCTACATAAAAAGATATAAGATGATAGTGTGATTTGAGTCCAAAATTAACGAATTCACAAAACAGTTTGCTTTCATGTTCCTAAAAATATCAAAAAGCATCTTAGATAATGACCCCAGTTGCAAATCATTTTCGTTGTTAATGTGTTAATATTTCCGCCTTTTTCTCTTCTAGTTTGTGTTTGTCATCACCATGGTACGTTTCAAGCCTCCGACTTTTAATGATTACGTCTACCCTCCTGGTGCTGTAGTTGTGGGCTGGATTATAGCTGTCAGTGTGCCCCTGCCCATTCCAATAGTCCTAATCTATAGTCTTCTCACCACAGAAGGGACGCTGATACAGGTAACATAATAATACATTTTGAAATGTAAGTTGGGAGAGTGCGGGTTGCACACCCGGAGGGGAGTGGATGGAATAGAATAAATTCAGGTGGTATTATAATAGATGTAACAAACGGATAGCATGGCATTATAACAAGGTGAGCGATCTTCGACACGTATATCCATTTCTGCTACATCCGCGGCTGTAGGGACATCTGGAACATTATGGACATGTATTTTAATAGAAGGATACTTTTAAGCGAGGAATATTTTACGGTGTCTCTTCTGCCATCATGATCTACTATATTGTCTTTTACAGTATGTGTGTGTGTTTGTGTGTTTGTTGATTTTATCACATAGTATCTAGGGGTACTGGTAGCTTCTCACAATATGGTCTTATCATTATTGAATGTGGACATTCTACGTGGATGAGGACGAACTACTGAATACCTGATCTGACGTCTTCATGTAATGGAATCCTCAACGATTCTCATTGGAAGAGGAATGAAATACTCAGTATATGTACAATCGAATGTTGGTCTCCCGCATTCTATTTTTATGATTGTCTAACATGAGGAAAGTATGAACACATATTTGCTCATGTTTGAGATTCTGCAATTTTTTGACAAGGCTATATTAAATGCTGGGCTCTGAAAGCCTTGAGTGTTCTGATAATCGATTCAACATTCCCTTGTCACGCTATGTATGTGTTGATAGTACAACATTGCCTTATCGTTTATTTTCATGATGGCGTATATCGTCGATTCGTTTTTCTTCTCCTTTGTTCTGAAGCGATTGAAGACTCTGATCAAGCCGTGTCCATCCGTCGCAAGTAGACACACATGTGACCAGTGTTCTGAATATCAGCCTGCCGAACAGGAGGTGATGAACATCAAAGGCGACGATGTAGTTGATACCGAGATGTCCCAGATGTTACCAAATCAATTCTAAATCATGTATATTGAAAGTTCATATTGAAGAAAACAATATATCATGTAATTTCAATATATCACATATTTATGTCAGACTTCTTGATTTGCTCTTCTAGAATGTGTTAACTATGCCGTCTCTCAATCAACTCGTATCATGAACAACAAAAAAAGCCACTGTTTTTTTCAGAAATGTCACCATATACTTGGGCTACCGGCTTTGATTCTCTCTCTCTCTGTATTACATGTTGTTGGAAACATATCTCCTAGACTGGCCTACTCTGTGTGTAAATACAGTAGACAGGTTACAGCCTACATCGATCTACATACCCCCTCCTCTACTAGATCTGCATCTAGATCACAAGTGACGCAACTATAATGTTAAAGAATTTGCCACGAATCCCGGTACGCGGTCCGCGGGAGAAATTACCTGATAGTATTCTCCACGTCCTTTGAGTTTTCACCATAGTCCACGCCCGCTCATCTATTTACTGTTGGCTGTCTGCAGACACCCGAATTCCCCCGTGTACCGGGATTCTTGGCGAAAGTCGGTACACGGCTTCAACATTATAGTTGAGTCAGGGGGTGGAGAAGGGGTATGTAGATCGATGTAGATCGTATAGAAAGCATTTTTATGACATCCACTGTCATTGTGGTGTGTGAAAAGGTGAAAAATAAATATATTCTTGAAGCAAAAAAATATATAATCACAACAAAAACAACATCGACGAAGACACCCACTGCCAGCCACTGTGGTATACACGGAGATAAATGAAATAAAAATCCAATAAAAGGTTAAAGGTGTTCTTCAAAGGATGTCGTACGCAATGCAAGTATTCGACCCCAGGTTGGAGCGCCAAAAAACAAAAGATTATCTATCGAAACTAGGCCCTTGGGCTTACTGAGAAATGCCCTCAGGGACAGAAACGTTGTTGTCCTTGTATAGTTTGAATGATCAGAATGCATTGCATTGATGGAATTATTGTAGACAACTCGTCATATTTGAAATATTCAACAGAGATCATTGATCTAACAACTCTGAATATCCTAGTGGAACAAAAGAGAAACACTAGAGTTAGTAGAGTGTGTTAAATAGATCTTTGTATGTGTGATCTCTGATATTAGTGTATTACGTCAGAATTTTACATATGATTACCGTATATTTAACTGTAATTAGGTACAAATTTTGGTGTGTAGCAAAGCTGCTAATCCTTGAGCGATGCCATTAGGAGATCCGGACAACAGCCCCACGGACAAAAGCCCCAAAACATTAATTAATAAACAACCGACTACTGAAAACAATATTATAATATGTGTATCTAATCCGTCCAGTTTGTCCAGTGAACAATGTTGT